>BSBK01005180.1:2657500-2675000 GCA_027943335.1 Chamaecyparis obtusa
CACACTAGTTTTGATTTGATAGAATCTCAGTTGTATGCAAGAAGAGTTAAAGGAGATACTAGATGCATTGGATACAATGAAGCACAAAATCAGATTGACAACATGCGAGAAAGAATGAAAGTACTAGAAAACACCTCAGATGCTAAGGAGACTGGAAGTCAGACTAAGGATCATATTGAACCACCTAATAATGAGTGCAAGCTAGTAGACCGCACTTGTTATGCATGTAACAAGCATGGACACATAGCAAGGAACTGTACAGAGGTAAGACTTTTCAATGGTTACTATTATTCATGCAATAAATTTGGTCATAGAGCTATGAATTGCAAAACAAGTTAGAAGAATAGGACTCAGTATAATCAGAGGAATCTGAATTAGCCTAATGAAAGAAGTTCTCAGAATGTTAGATGTCAGATATGTAACTATAATGGTCACTCAGCTAGACAATGTAAAATGGTGACCCATGTCAATGAGAATATAAGGCCTCCAGTCATTTGTCACTCTTGTAACAAGGCTAGACACATCTTAAAGTTTTGCAGATCAAGGATGCAAGGTTAGGAAAGCCCTAAAAATCCTGAAGAACTAGTATTGGATCCTGAAGGAGAAGTCAAGTTTGTGAAAGATTCATAGGATGCGAGCTTGATTTGGTTAGAAGAAAAGAAGGATAAGGTGGATGAGAATGAATTTGATGCATCCACAGTGATGCACTCTCTACATCTGGATGAATGGCCCTCAGGGTCATAGGGGGAGCTAATTTAGCTCTAGACCCTTGCATGGCTGGTATACTCACTTTTAGAGTATGCACCTTTTGACTTAAGCTTTTGGAGGCTAGTAGAACCTATGTGCAAGAGTGCACTAGCATATTGTTTGTACAATGGAAGTTAGAAATTTTTAAGTGATGATAGCCTGGTTTACATGACAAGCATTAATGGAAGAATTTCTACTTTAAAGTACATCAAAGTTTGTAGATCTCTCATTGCATTTGAATTGAGAGTGATTGGAGAGCAGGAGAGCCCTAGCATTTGATTGTGAAGGATTGTAGATTGATTCATCAAGTGATTTGCTATGCATTTGATCGGTTGTAGAAACCCTAGTTCATCATGCTGATTCAGAATCTCTTGGAAACCATTAAGAAAGAGTTATACAAGTAAGTGATAGCTACTCCTATAGTATTTGATGTTACAAAGAAGAAAAGATGTGTATTTAAGAGGCACCTATTCAAATCCACTTTGGATGACCTAGAAGGGGCGTTCTCCCACATGCCTATGGGTGTTATGCATGTCGACGACATTAGGGCTTACATACACTATAATAAAGAACCAGTAGGATTGGATATATTAAGAGCGCACATGGAAACAATGTTAAAACTAGACAAAACCTTCATGGATGAGTGTAATGTCCCCACCAAGGAACCCATAAGGAATCAGATCTATGACCTAAAATTACAACTATTTTTTTTTTCTTAACATTTTAACATATCATCATTACCATTCACAAGTACATTCCTTAAGGTTCCCTTAATGAATTCAATTACCATTATCAAGTAATTCATTTTATTACTTAATCTAACAAATTCTATTTCCATTACAACTTCAATTTACATTGATTCCATTTCACATCAAAACCAATTACATTAATGAACTAGTGGAATTAATTTTCCTTACCAACACGTAATTTACCTTTAGAAGTGAAAAAAGCACACATTACTTATCACATCCACTAACCACATTTATTCTTTCATATTTATTTACTCCTTAACAGTATCTATGCTCAACTCAATTGCACCATCAAAACTCAATTAAACTTTTCCATTAAGAGTCCTTAGTTTCTATTTTCAATATAATAATAAAAAGAGTGTAAAGTACTTAACCATATATTGATAACCAACATAAACCATTTAATGAATCATTTTTGCCACAAGTTTAACTTCCACAAATTATCAACTATAACATTGTAAATAAAGGATTTATATTAAAACCTAGTTTGAATAACTAGACATCACTCACATTGAACTATACATTTAAGAAATCACATCCCATTACTTCTTTCAATAAAATAAATGTTTCCTTTTACCTTATTACTTCACTTGGAGATACCCTTGAACCCTTAGCATATCTTTTGACTAACCATATATCAAACAAGTTTCCTTTTAAAGAAGTTTACATCCATAAGTACTTTCATTACAAAGGTTTACATAGAACCATTACTTTCAATTTCATTTAAAATTCAAAAGAGATATAAGGTAGGAAATTACTCATTGATTTAACCATATTCAATCCCTTTTAGATTCATAATTCTACCCTTCACATATGCATAACTTATTTCTTACAATTTCCTTTTACAAACATAATTACAGTTACTACACATTGCCCGAAGGCATATAGAAAGGTAATTACATCAAGTTTCCCAAGGGCTTACAATATGTCTTTACATCTTGATAACAAAAGATAGAGATACATGATACAAGAACAAAATCTTCACCACTGAACAACTCAGAATCCAAGCCATGACTCAAACCACGAACTATACCTTGAAAGAGATTTGCCACCCAACCATGTGAAACTGATAAAGTTCCACCCCCCATGCTAGGAGATAGAACCAAGGTACTCTCAAGATCTTAAGGAAATCTAAGTCTTAAATACCAATAAATCCAAGACTCAAAATAAAAAGAATAAGGCACATAAAAATATCATCATATTAAAACACCAAGGTTAAGGTTCTAGGAGACCACCTAAGTGAGTGTCATCACATAACCTATATATTGGGATCCTTCCTAGCAACCATGTAATCCCGGTCCCCCTTTTATGAATAGGGATCCATCCTGGTAGTTATCCCTGGTCCCGGTACTCCAATCAGGTCCGTGTGACCATTATTATGTTCTCTTTCATTATCTTTTGAATCCCCCCTTCCCAGGTTAATTTTTAAGGTTATCACTTTTTACAAACCCACCCATAGGATCATTTGGCAACCATTTTAGGGTTCCAACACCTATGGTGAGCCACTCACTTAAGGTTCCTATTCCCTTACCCCATCACAAGCCACAAATACAAAATAACACTTCCAAGTCCTGATTCATAGGTTTAAGAAACTCCCCTACGCACTCAGGCCCTCAGGATGAGTCCTAACCTTATCCATATACATAACAAGAACTACTGGAAGAATGTCTATCACAAGACATCTCAAAGAAAAACATAAAAATTTTCACATGCACAAGTAAAACTTTTCCAAGGTGCATTTATAGGTCTAAGGAACCCTCCTGTGCACATAGGCCACTGAGACAAGTCCTAGCCTCATAAACTAAACTCAAGTATATGACAAGGGAAAACACATCATAAGTAAACCATATAACCTCAACAAAACAAGTAACGAACATACACAGGTGATACAAACTTCCGCATGCACAAAGTAACATCCATCTATGGAAATCTCATGAGCCTAAAATTTGACTAAGTCTGATTTAAATTGAAAATTCAAAATCTAGAAGTTTCATCTTAACTCCTATGAAGCTGAAACCTATCTCAATCATCCCGTAAGGTACCTAATTCCTTTATACAAGTATAACTTAAAGTACTATGACTTGTACTTGTATAAATCCTATTTTCCTTGGTTAACACTAATCTGCTTGATTGACACTAACTTGCTCGGTCACCACTTACTTGCTCAGTCACCACTAACTTGCTCAGTCACCACTTACTTGCTCTATCACCACTAACTTGCTTGGTCAACACTAACTTTCTTGGTCACCACTAACTTGCTCAGCCAACACTAACTTGCTCGGTCAACACTAACTTGCTTGGTCACCACTAACTTGCTTGGTCAACACTAACTTGCTCAGTCACCACTAACTTGCTCAGTCACCACTAACTTGCTCGGTCACCACTAACTTGCTCGGTTAACACTAAACTGATTGCTAGGAACTATAAAATATGACTGTCAACTCTGACTTGCGGGTAAAATTGGGCATTATGGGAACTATGGTTGCCTAACCTGGGCATGACCCATTTGAGATCTCCTAGTTTCCCTTTAGAAATAGCCCATCAATCCATCCTATCTATCTAACAAATCTATTCTAGATCTGGACAAAGAAAGGTGGTGCAAAATAGATATGAAACTGTAGGGTTGAAATAGAAGTTCTAAAGCCTCGAAGAACTCATGGACATTCTAGAATAGAAAGGAGATACAAGGAGAATGCTAAGGACCCTACAACCTCTTACAAATGCAAAAATATTCATATACATACAACATGGAAAAATATTTAAACATAATCCTAAACTCCAAATCACTAATACAGGCACAACATATATATGTATAACATAATCATTCTGAAATTTACATAGGCAATACAACACACAGAGAACACATTCATACACAAAGAGGAAGAATGGAAATTCTTCCTAGTTTAGACCCTACCTTGGGTCCCTTCAATCCTTGAGTAGATATCCTTCTGAAAATCTTCCTCTGGCAACTAATTCTAAGAAATCCTCACACAGATGACTTCACCAACCAGAGGCTCTCAAATTCACATAAAATTTCACCAAAAAATTCTAGAGAAATCAATTACAAAGAACTCAGAAGAAAACAAATCTTCCAAAATTATCCTCCTCCCCACACACAAAATCTTCAAATATTTATCCTCCAACTATGTGGTTGGAGGAGTTGCTTTACGGGAAGCAACTTCTCCAACTTCTATAGTTGGTTGGAGGGCTAACCAAATAATTTCCCGTAAAAGACTTAATCAAGGTTTTAATAAATTTAATTAAAAAAGAAAACCATAACAAGAAAACTTCAACAAATAACTATCAAGGAAACACATAGGACACATGGAAACTAACTAGCCTAACTTCTAGGAGGTCTCGAGTTCAACTCCCTCCTAGATAGCTAGTTTTAATACAAATAAATTTTCTTTTATTATTATTATTAATATTATTTTAACTTTTATTTAATCCACTTCATTTAATTATTATAAATAACATACCATTTAAACAATCATTAAAAAACATACAAATATTATTATTTATATAAGCACAGGTATATGTGTGTGCACCCACATATACACATACCTATATAACATACAATCAATATACACATATATAATAAATATATATATACATATACTAATAAGGATAAATCTAACTCACGTCATAAATCACAAAATGACATCAAATCATAATTCACAAGACCACATCACATACTGCATTCAAATTCCCCAACTAGGGTAACCTCCTAAATAGAAATCTAAGTCCATGTGTAATCTTGAGAGTAATCTTGGTAATATCTCAACACAATAATAGTTTTAGGATTTTTACGACACACTCAGACTTGTGTAGCTAGGTGGAGTCGATGCTTGGTACCTGCATCCTGCAACACCAACCAAGTACACCAATACACACACACACACACACACACACACACACACATGTACAAACAATTGCAAACAAGGAGGGAGAGTGCGACATCATGTGGACCTCTTGGAGGAGTAACTATGATTGCCTCCCCTCATCTGACAGTCACATCAGACAGTCGCATCAACAAAGCATAATTGGATTAGTGTGGTTAGTATCAAAATGATCTCTTTTCTATATTGTATAACAATAATGAATCATAACATAATCATGTAAATATAAATCATCTATTATATTTTACAAACCCATTTAACCATCAGACATGTACTCAAAATGTCCCTTTATCAAATCAAGATAAACATATCATATAACCCTAAATGAATTAATCATATCTAATCCCAAGTAATGTTATTAGAAAAGGTAACCCATCTAACCATTACATGATTATAATCAACTAACCTAAGGTACACATAAATAATAATAATGAACATTTTGCATAAAAGCATATATGTCTATCAGGTGATCCTTTTAGCATTAAGGTCCTAAACTATCATTGATGCACAAGAAGATGTATAGTAACATAACTACATAAATGTTATTATTTCCCACATTAAAATATGAAGTTATGGTAAGTTGGAAGAGGTTTGGCTTAAGAAACCATCTCAAGAAGGATCATTCTCACATATAGTTCTTCCTAATTTCTAGTGAGCATAACCAAGACTTGATAGGGTTGGAGGGGCATTACAATGAGTATGTGTAATGGAATAATCACCCTATAGTGGAGTATGCTATGGCATATGAGTTCTATGAATCAGAATGGATCAAGATTCTACTTAGTAGGATTCATGATGACCTATTTTGGATAGGTGAAGTGCCGGTCAGGATTACTGGTGACCTAATTCATGAGATGACAGGACTCTCAAAGATAGGTGTCATTCTTCCAATAGGAAAGGATGCAAGGAAACTTGTTGAGAAAACCTACAAGTCAAGAAGTGATAGGCGCGGAATGACCATAGAGCCTATTGAGAAAGATGACATAAAATTGATGTCCATGATACTAGGTTATAGGTTCCAACACACTAACAGGGTGAACAGTGTGTTTGTGGCCAAAATTCTTGTAGCTATAAGACTTGTGAAAGAGAATAGAGAATTCAACTTGTGTGAGATCTTGCACGCATAGTTAATAGATAACATTAAGACAATCAAGCATGAAAAGACCAAGATATTTAGGTTTTGGTCCCTAATTATCTATATGTGCTTCCATATTGTTGGAAAAGTTTCTGATTTGTACCTAGACAAGACTATTCCCACAATGCCACAGATATCTCTCAAGGCATGTACTGAGAGTACATTGAAGGACTACATGGCATTGGAGTTGAAGATATTTAGAGTCAAGATGCAGATGAGATATAGAATTCTAGAGAAGATAGTTGAAAAATAAAAGGATACTATTTGTTTCATGGTTGAGACAAACACAACATGCATGGAGGTAGTTGAACCAAGAACAAAGTGGATTCATCCACTTGGATATGAGGTTGAAGAACCAATCTTAGAAGCTTATGGTCAAGTTCTGTTGTCAGCACCTAAGGACCCCAATGAACCTAGATGGGGAACTTATGAAGAGAGAAAATAAGAGAAGTAGATGCTGTATTGAACAACGTAGCAACAAAAAGAAAGGTTGCCAAAGTTACCTCAGAGATCTTGAGAATTCATGGAGTGTCTCAAGTAGACCTAGACAAGGGAAGGGAAGAGAATATTGCTTTGGAAATTGAGAGCGCAACAACAACAAAGTCAGAATCAAAGGATCCTAAGCTAAAGAAGGTGAAAATTGAGAAATTTAATGTTTAGAAGGGTAAAATTGATGTTACTCCTTCTGTGCCCAAGGAAACCATTGACCTTACTACTCCTCCTAAGTATAAGGCAATGTCTAAGAGGAAGAAAGAGATTAGCACTGGTCATCCATCCTCGTGAGTAACAAGGAACAAAAAGAATACTCAAGGAGCTCCCGAAGTAAGTTTCAAACCTAGTCTCAGTGTGTTAAGTGCAAGAATCATTAATGAAGGTAGAATTGATGAAGTAGGAAATTTCTATGAGAAATACAGTGAGATTGAAAAATCAAAGATACATGGAATGATTGTCAAACACATGTTGAAGTTTAAGAAGACAGTCCTAGAACTCAAAACTACAATTCCTGATAATATGTGGAACATCTTGGAGTTCCTAAAAAGACAAGCCATTGAAGAAGATCTGAGAATAAGAGAAAAGATCTTAGATGAGATTTTTCCAGTATGTTCTCTAGAGGAGAAATCTCTGTTAGTAGATCTAGTAAAACTACATCTTAGAACCAAGTTAAGAACCCTACACATAATGGACAAGAACTATGAATTGGTTGCAAAGGAAATAGAGAAAGCCTTTGAGAAGGTCTTCATGAATAGGCACATGTATCTAGCTACTACGCCCAAAGTTCAAGTTCCCACAATGGTTGCAAAAGAGTCAGAGACTACTAATGTACCTATGACAAGTCCCCAAGACTCAACGCCTATAGTTGAAACAATATCAGAGGAAGATAAGTCAGTGCCCATATCAGAGACATTCAAAGATGATTCAATTTTTATTGATAATGTAAAAGTCACTTTGGAAGCCATAGAAATGGATTTGGATAATTTTGAAGAGGCATTTGCAAGCATATAAGAGGTTGAAACTCTTTTTAGTAACACTCCTCCCATTCATAAAGAAGAAGTATTGATTGAGGATATAACAAATGAAGAAGAAAAGAAAGAAGAAGGAAAAGAAAAAGAAATAGAAAAAGAAGCAGAAAAACAAAAAGAAGAATTAGAGAGAAAATAAAATGAACCAATAATAATAAGAGTCAAAGAGGAAGTTATGGATAGTACTCCTATCACTCCACTTCCCTCAGCAACATTATTGTCAAGTTTGACACGTGACTCAACCAGTTTGGATTCATGGGGAGAAGACGAATTGATCAAGTTCAACATCTTAGCTATGGAGAAAGCCAAGGAGAAACAAGTAATGAGGAATCCCATCCTTGTAGAATCAATAAACATCTTAAACAACTTGTTACCAGTAGACAAGAAGGTGTCCAAGGTACACTCCATTGATGATGTGAGTATAGTTATTTCATAGTTCAAGAGCAATTTCTCTAGCCTGGAAGAATCTGCATCTCTAGTTATAGAGGAGAATTATTTGAAGAAAAGGATAAGTGAATTGGTTAGCAAATTTTCACTTGACCTGAGTTCACTAAAGACTAGTCAAGCATCCTTGAAGGAGTTTGTAGCAAAGGGCAGAAAGATTATTGTAGATTGTATGAACCAGGACAAATTGACTAGTGATCTTTACAAGAAGATACAAGAGGCTGAAGCTATGATAGACAACATAAGGAAATCAGTGGAAGATCCATCCATTGATGTGAATATGTTTAATAATGTCTACCAAGGATAGATAGATAAGATTGACAAGGTAAAAAAGGAGATGTCTAAGATAAGGGCTAGGCAAACTCAGCTAAGGAATGCTCTTGCGCCCTCACTAGATATACTCAATCAGAATATCAAGGAGATTGATGCCACCATGGTGATATATGATCAAGGTCCTAGCATAGATTTGGAGAAGATAGAAAAGCTACAATATGCACTATGCACCCATCTCCCGATTGTAAACTCATTGATCACATTTTGGAAGAAGGAGATCCAAAACTTGCAGATAGCATATCTGGATGTTCTCTCATAGTAAGTAGTTGTATATATAGTTTTGAAGCACCTTTTTCCTTAATTTCAAAGGGGGAGTATGTATAGGATATGGTTATAGATATGTATAAGGAGATATAAGATATAAATTTATGTATAAGGGAGATATAAGATAAAAGTTTTTTGAATTAAGGAATAATTAGCAACTTGGCCATATTCCTTTTCTTCCATCAATGAAAAAGGGGGAGATTGTTGGAAATTTGGCTATACTAGTGTATATGAATTAGTATAGTGTTGTCATTATGGCAACAAAGTCATATAGTAGTTTGGAATTAGAGTACTTGATGAGACGATAAAAAATTGGCTAAGTGTTGAAGACTGGACAGTGTACAAAGTAACTAAAGCTCAGAGCATCAACACATGTGCGTACGACTGAGTTATGGTATGTTCCCTAGAAGATAAGTTGGTTAGACTATATTCATTTTTAGTCTATGAGCATATGATCAGATATGCAAGTATGACAAAGTTACAGACAGTTGAAGTTACAAAGCCAGTGTGTGCCAGAGAAGAACAAAGTTAGCAGCTGACTGTTGGAATTTTGATTTGCGGTTATATTCTTATGATGTAAAGGCCATGCACCTATTTTAATTAGGTTTTCAAAATGTAAATATGTTTGTTTGTAAACACGCTTGAGACAATTCAATTGGAAGCATTGTATGTAATCGGTTAAAGGGCCGACCTAGTTATTTGTTTTGTATACGCATATAAATATGAGATACACCCATTGTAATTAGTATGAGAGTTGTTATAGAGTTGAGATAAGTAGAGAAGAAGTGTGAAAAGAGTCTATAAGATGTATTAGAGCTTTGAAAGAGGTTAAAACATCAACGCATCAAAGGAATTGATCAGACAAGTAGTGTCATAGTGACAGTTCATCCAGCATATATAGTGTGTATCTGAGATCAAAAGGTTGCATCCTTCACCACTTGAGCAATGAGCTCTAGGATAGTGCATCCACACCTCTAAAAAGGTTTATTATAAAAGACTCCTAATAGGTTCCAACCCTTGACAAGGTCTATTGTACTTAATACATTGTAAAGCAACTCCTAATAGGGTTAAGGATCTTCTAACAAGGATCATAAAATACTAGTACAAAATATTAGTGGGTGTCAATTCCCACCGGGGTTTTTACCTATTTGGATTTTCCTGTAACCATATTGGTGTTATGTGTTGATTTCATGTTTCATGTTTATGTGAATGTTCATTTCAGTACTTAATCATTTAAGTTTAGTTTAAGATTAAGTAAAAAGATAAAATATAGTGAACACTGATTCACCCCCCATCCCCCTCTCTCAGTGTTCCCATTCCTAACACTTCTTCCTCTTCTTCTTCTTGGTCTTCTTCCTCTTCCTCTTCCTCTTCCTCTTCCTCTTCTTCTTCTTCTTCTTCTTCCTCTTCCTCTTCCTCTTCTTCTTCTTCTTCTTCATCTTCATCTTCCTCTTCCTCTTCCTCTTCCTCTTCTTCTTCTTCTTCTTCATCTTCATCTTCTTCATCTTCTTCTTCTTCTTCTTCCTCTTCTTCTTTTCTTCTTTTTCTTCCTCTTCTTCCTCTTCTTCATCTTCTTCTTCTTCCTCTTCTTCTTCTTCTTCCTCTTCCTCTTCCTCTTCCTCTTCCTCTTCCTCTTCTTTTTCTTCTTCTCCTCCTCCTCCTCCTCCTCCTCTCCTCTTCCTCTTCCTCTTCCTCTTCCTCTTCTTCTTCTTCTTCTTCTTCTTCTCCTTCTTCTCCTTTTTCTCCTTTCTCCTTCTCTTGCTTCTCCTTCTTCTCCTTTCTCCTTCTCCTTCTTCTCCTTCTTCTTCTCCTTCTCCTTCTCCTCCTCCTCATTCTCATTCTCATTATTTTTCTCATTCTTATTCTCCTTGTTTTTCTCCTTCTCATTCTTCTTCTTCTTCTTCTTCTTCTTCATCTTCATCTTCTTCTTCTTCTTGTTCCTCTTATTCCTCTTCTTGTTCCTCTTGTTCCTCTTCTTCTTCTTGTTCCTCTTGTTCCTCTTTTTCCTCTTGTTCTTCTTCTTCTTGTTCCTCTTCTTGTTCCTCTTCATCTTCCTCTTCATATTCCTCTTCCTATTCTTCATCTTCCTCTTCCTCTTCATCTTCTTCTTCATCTTCCTCTTCTTCCTCCTCTTCCTCTTCTTCTTCGTCTTCCTCTTCTTCTTCCTCTTCTTCTTCTTCTTCCTCCTCTTCCTCCTTCCTCTTCCTCTTCCTCTTCCTCTTCCTCTTTCCTCTTCCTCTTCTTCCTCTTCATCTTCCTCCTCCTCCTCCTCCTCTTCTTGTTCTTTTCCTTTTTCTTCTTGTTCTTCATCTTCTTCTTCTTAGAAATAGGGAATACTGAGAGGGGGGGGGGGGGGGGGGGGTGAATTAGTATTCTACAAACTTTTACTTTTTCCCACTTATGGATATAAAAAATTAACTTGATACTTGCAAAATAGAGTAAACTAAATAACATGCATAGCAATAAAGAAAATGAACTCATAACACATTATTTATTCTCGAGGAAACCGTGGCCAAGGGAAAACCCTAATGGGGATGAGACCCATAATGATCCACTAATCAAAAGTATCCTATTAAGAATGTTGACTCTATTAGGAGCTTGTTACATACATATAGTGTCTCAGTCTTGATTAAGGGACTCTAGGCCTTGTTAGAAACCTCAACCCTGCTAAGAGTTGGTAGTATAAATTAAAATGATTACAAGATGAGCCCACTGCCCAAACATGTAATGTATAATGATCTCTGATTAAAAAAAGAGGGAAAGGTGTATAACCTTTGCTGAGTTGCTTGCATATAAAAAGTCTTATTTCTTGACTTTCACAACTTACAACTTTGCATCAATATCTTTCACACACATATGTTACTGTCCTATCTTTGCATTACATATGTTTTACATTTATACAAGTTATTAGGAATAATAACTTTTACAGTTGGCTTTAAAAAACATAAAGCACTTTACAAAATACACATTAACTTATTATGTCCAAGGGTTAACATCTAGGATGTCATCCCTTTATATGATTAAGTCATTATTTTGATAAACAAAATAATCCCTTAACTATTTACTAATTCTATCTTCTTCTCTGTCCTGTCGGCTTCAACACTGTCTTTGGTAATAATGCAATAACTTCTTCTGTACACATCATACTGACTTGCGCTCTTAGGTGAGTATTCAATATAGATCATAGTATCCATGTTCAAGTGCACAAGCACTGAACTTACTTCTATCGACATCGCCAATCAAAACTGTCTCCGGTTAGACTGGAAAAATGCTACTTACACTTAGACAATTTTGTTCTGGGCTCTATCATAATTTCTCTCTGTCATATGTAGTCTTCATATAGATCATATGTTTCCATAATGACAACATCTAGATATCTAACTCAGCCAAATTTCCAACAATCTCCCCCTTTGTCATTGGTGGCAACATATGAGAAAATTGGATAAGTCATGGAAAATTTCAAAAATTATGGCCATAACAAAACTTATATCTTCACTGTCCTTATATCTCCATATATCTTATATCATCTATACTCCCCCCAGGAATGTACTTCCATATATATAACAATATATCAATTTTATGCTATCACTCCCCCTTTGACAACAATGACAAAAGGAGTGCCAAAACTATGTTCTCAAATTTTTTTTACCTTGATTCAAAATTGTAGAGCGGGTAGGCTTGTAACACAATCTGCAAAATTTACTTTAATGTTCTCTATCTCCTTTTCCCATGCATTCTTAATGGTTTCTACAACACTGAGTAGTGCACATAAACCATAAGATGCGATCTCACATGCATGAAGGTTTGTAAAGTTGAATTTCTCATAAGATGTCTTGGATGAAATACATTCTTCCAATTGTCCTTCAATGATACTTATCTTCACTGAAATGTGCTCTCTTAGAAGAGAGAATCTTCTCAATTTCCTGTCTCTTTCATCACTAAGGATTCTTATATCATCTTTCAATTTACTGATTCTATTTTCACAATCTAATATGTTTACATTAGGGCTGGTTAACAGGTTTACCTCTGTTTGAATTTCTGCCTCCTTTGTTCTAATCTTCTCAGTCACTTCTGATACAAGATTTTATGAATTTGTACACTGTATATACAAAGCTTTTCCTCTGTCCAAATTCCTTCTTAAGTCCTTTATACATACATCCAAATTATTGATATCATTTCTAATATTTTGACATATATCATGAAATACTTTAGCCTCATAGGCTGCCCGAGCCTTTACTGTAGCTATATATGACAAGTTAGTAAATTCATTATCAAATGCCTTCATAACTTCTCTTGCTTTTACCTGTGGATCTGCCTCTATTATCTGACTAGTTATAATACTCTGCAACTTCTCTGTTACTTCCAGCAATGACCCTTCAAGACTTTTTACCTTCTTGTTCTTACCAATAATTTTGTTAAGAGATGAGATCAGCTCCATTTGATCATCATCATCAACTTATTTCCAAAAATTAGCAAAAATAGATTCAATCTATGGTTTCTTTGTTGCAATCTCAGGGGTAGGACTGATTTCTATTTTTCTTGGTTCTCCTTTCTATCCTTCAACTTCTGTATTTACTTGAATCTCTTCTTGGTTTTCTTCTTCCTTCCTTGTTTCCTTCCTTTCTTCCTCAACTGATCTATCCTGTTCTTCTAAGGTCGAATTGTCAACAATGTTCTCAAGGTTGCTAAAAGGATTTTCATCACTATCCAGATGAATATTAGTGCCTTCCACATTCATTGATTCATCTTCAATGTTAATTGATGGTGGTGGAGAGGGACTTTTCTGGTGCTCAACTTGCAAAGCTTGATCTGCTGCACTTGAGTGCTTACCAACACCTGTAGTCATCACCTTTATAACTGATTGTTTAGTTTCCTTATTGATTTCTTCATAATTTCCTTCCATTATCTGAATTTTTCTTCTTTTTGTTCTTAGATGAATACCAAGATCTTTCATGATTTCCTTGAAGTGGTCTTCATCTCTAATGTCACAGAGCTTTCTTACAAAGTTTTCTCTAATCTTATTATCTTCTTCAGTTGCTCTCTTCTTCCTGTTAACTAATTTCTCAAAAAAATCATTAGGTATCTTCTCTTGAATGGTATCAAATTTCTTATCTACTAATATCATGTGCCTGACAACTACATTCTCCAAGTTTAATCTTTCTAAATAGTTATATAGCTCATAATACTTGTTCATCTTGGAAAAGTCTCCATCATTAATAATTTGTTCATTTACCTTTTCTATCTTAGATTTCCATTTCTTCTTCTTGACTTTAGTATCTTCATCATCTTTTATTTTAGGTACTTTCCTTTGTACAGGGGAAACTATTGTTTTTTGTCTTTTACCTGGTCTAGTGGCCATTTCCTTTACCCTTTTACCTAGTGGAGTAGTGGAAGATCTTGTAGATTTTATTATTTCCTATTCCTTCTCTACTTTCTCCACTTTCACTACATTCTACATATTTCCAATCTGATCTACAACTGATGATAGGGGTGGAACATGCAAAACTTATTTTTGTCCAATGTCTTTTAGTGCTACTGCGGTATTCTTTGCAATTAGGAATTCTTGTTCGGTCATTCCTATATCCTTAAGAATTTTCTTTACAGTGCTTTCCACTCTCTTCTTAGATAAATTTTCTTCTTGTATAGACTTTGTGAAGTTGAAGTTCTACTCATAAGTCCCAAATCTATTGTTGTTCACATCCAATTTACTTTTCAACAATTTATTCACATATTCTTCTACTTCAACTTTAGAATTTTCATATCCAAGAGGGTCTATGAATTCTATTCTAGGTTCAACTACTTCAATAAAGGTAAAGTCAGTGTCAACCATAAAACATATTTCATTTTTATACTTCTCAACTATAGCCTGTGGGATTCTTGTTCTTTTCATCATCAAGTTCTGAAATGATTTAATTACTAAGGTTACACTCTCATTAACCTTGTCTATAGGATATCTCAAATACACCTTAATTTTATCCATGGTGGTTCTATTATCATTCTAGTCTTCTCCAATAGTAAATGGAAATCTTCTTAGCAAATGGAAAAACATATATGTAATCAATGATGAGAATCTAAACTGTGAGCTTTTAGTCTTCTTAATCTTCTCTAGGTTCTCAAATAACTGAATTCTCAAAATTTCACACATATCCACTTGAACTTTATCAACACACATCAAATAGGCTACATGAATCATACCATCTACCATGTCATCTTCTCTAGAGTTATCACAAAACTTAGATGTTAAGATCTTGCATAACTATCTAACATCATCTTGTTGTATCTTGCTGATTACTATTCCTCTACCATTGTAGGATGACTTAGTATTATCCAGTACAATTTTCTTCACATTTTCTCATTAAATGGTATAACTCCAGATTTTGATAAACCAGTTACTTCATGAATTAGGTCTTATGTTATATCAATCACTTTGTAAAACTTCCCATTATGAATTCTTCTCAAAATGATTTTGGTGCATTCTTCATCATCAAATTCATGTTGTGGTGAATACCTTACGATTTCATTTTCATTCAAATGTTCAAATCCTACTTTCAATGACATATCCTAATTGTATAGTTTCTCATATTCCTTAGTAAAATAACTTTCACTGAGGGTTTCAAGCTTGCATCCCAAATAGCCTCTAACATTCTCTAAATGCAAAACTTCATCTAGTACAAATGATAATGCTAGTTTAGGGTCTTCTTCCAAGGGTTCTACTGGTTCCCTTTTGATGTTAGGTCTAATTGTATCTCTTATGCTGTGAACAAATGAAACATCCATATCTTCTACAAATTCTCTAACTGACTGATAGATTTGCTCAGTAAAATACCTTAATTTTGTGATTTAGGGCTTTGCGTAGATCTGACACAAAGTTCTCTCACCAAATCCTTCAAACTACCTTCAATCACTACTGCTTCGATCTCCTTAACACTTGTAGTCACTTGAATGATTAACTAATAATGATCATAATCTTTTAACTTCAAGATTTTGACATCGCATTCAATTCTTTTGCCGCTTCTTTCCAAAAATTTGTTCTTGCTTTCCTGCAAAACTTCAAACTTCTTGCGAACTCGCATAACTTCATATTAGCTCATGCACTCTTAACCATAGCATAATTACATCACATACTACCTTATATTAACTGCACAAGACTCAATTCATCCTATACTAATTTCTACACTATCCTAAGTTCCTATTCTAACACATTCTTTATGAACTAAGTACTTTGAGATGGGTTAGGAAGAGATTCACTCTTACCATTAGATACTTCACCTTTCTGATTACCTTCTGTGCTAAATGTGTCTCCTTGATCTGTGCCTTTAAAAAATTTCACTTCTTCTGAATTACTACAACATCCTCTCTGACTATTGCTTACATTCTCATTTCTTCTTGTATGACTTCTAGGATTAGGGTTTCTCATATTATTCATTCTAAAAAATGTTGATGTATGACCAAATTTATTGCATATCTAACAAACTATTCCATTGTTTCCATATCTTGGTCCAGTCTGGTTGAATTGTGATCTGCAATTCCTGGCAATGTTTCCAACCTTGTTGCATCTATAACATACTACTCCACTTCTTTTGTTCATATCTTTAGTAGGTCTCTTATCTGCATGGTTTGTATCTCTAAACATTCTACTATTATTATTATCATTAGATCTAGGCTTCTTACATTCAATAGCTCTATGTCCAAAACCATGACAATTATAACAATAACCATTAAGAGGTTTAAATTGCTTACCTATGCAATCTTTCTTCATATGACCAAAATTATTACATGCAAAACATCTACCTTTAAATTCTCGCTGCGTACCTTTATGCGATTCTTCTTGTTTAGGTGGTTCTTCTTCTTTAGGTATATCCTCAGATTTGTTAACTTCATCAGATTTATTTTCATCTATGTTTTCAGAAACTTTCAAATCTGGTTCCTTGCTTTCTTCACTTACCTTAGATGAGTTAAATCCAAGACTAGTTTTATCATAGAATGGCTTTTGATAAGACATTTGTTCATCAATCTTCTCACTAGTGGAATATAGTCTCTCAAGATGTTTCTTAGACTGAGTTAGTTCACCTTTCACAATTGTATTGTATTTTTCAAGTTCAATATACTGCAATTTTGTTTTCTCAAGTTTAGATGTCACTTTACAAAGTTTTGATTTCAAATCTTCATTCTCAGATTTTAGATTTGCTTCATTCTTGCTATTTCCATCTTTCAAACTCAATTTCAGATTTACTATCTTTAATTCATGTTTAAGGATCTCATTTTTTTTTTCCAAATTTTCATCATAATCTTCAATTTGAATTGTAGATTCCTTCTCTAATTTTAGTTCTTCCAGCTTCCTTTTTAGCTTCTCAATGAGGTTCTTTGCATCATCATATTTTCCTTTCAGAGCTTCTCTTTCTTCAATGA